>OY101452.1:6938473-6950973 GCA_956483635.1 Panzeria rudis
ATATATATATATATATATATATATATATATATATATATATATATATATATATATATATATATATATATATATATATATATATATATATATATATATATATATATATATATATATATATATATATATATATATATACTATAGGGAATATACATATATATATATATATATATATATATATATATATATATATATATATATATATATACTATAGGGAATATACATATATATATATATATATATATATATATATATATATATATATATATATATATATATATACATATATATATATATATATATATATATATATATATATATATATATATATATATATATATATATATATATATATATATATATATATATATATATATATATATATACATATATATATATATATATATATATATATATATATATATATATATATATATATATATATATATATATATATATATATATATATATATATATATATATATATATATATATATATATATATATATATATATATATATATATATATATATATATATATATATATATATATATATATATATATATATATATATATATATATATATATATATATATATATATATATATATATATATATATATATATATATATATATATATATATATATATATATATATATATATATATATATATACTATAGGGAATATACATGAGGTCAGAGTTATGGCAAGCTGGCATCCAATTCACCATCCATATCCAGTAAACTAGCACACTGCACTGCATCCCACACAACGCTTTTTCCATCCAGTGTGACAACCTTGGCCTTCGGCATATCTATATTGATAATATTGAATTTTTTTTTATTTTCTTGGCTGACAGCAATTTGCGACAAAGATATTGCAATTTCGAAGATGCCGAAGACAGATTGCCATTAAGATACACCCTGACCTAATTGACCCACCGATAATATCTTTCAACAGCAATGCTGGGGACTTAAAGTAATTTTTCATTATTGTATTACGTAGCTGTACTGAGTTAAATTTCAAGAGGAACTGTTTACGTCTGGTAATGTAGCAAGAATGGTAAATATCTGAACCATTTATGACCACGCCAACAAGATTTGCAATTTATTCATGTTTTCGCATACCTTTTCTAATGGGCAGGTCAGACCACTAACCAATATATCTGATCTGTTTAGACGCCTCTCAAGCAATTTATTCTTAGGCTATAATAGCTGGTACTTAACCTCATAAGACTTTTCTGCTTCTCGGTGCGTTTCGAGCAACACCAGATTTAACCTCTGTCATTTCATTATTAATTTCAATACGGAAATTATTGATAAGTTGATTCATTTTAGTTTCGAAATTTTGAAAACCACTCGGCACTCAATGTCCTTTTCGGTATTTTCAATTTTGGTTTCAATTCAATTTTGTATTTGTAATACATGTCACTATTATCATTACCAGATATATTTTTCTCATGCTTTTTGCACTCAGTACATGTAAATTTTGTGGTGTTTTCGAATTGAGGTTAGGATATCATACGGGACACCTGAGCACTTCACATGATAGTAAACTCCACAGCTGCCGCAGCCGAGCTGCGTTTTGGTAACATTTAATTTGCACGTTGGACACTCTAATGGCACCTTTTGAGGCATTATGAACTTCTTTATATATAGTATGTACATATGTATGTATGTATCTATTGTGTGTACTTTATTACTTTGTATTGTTTGTGTTTTGAGAAAAGAGCTGTTTATTTTATTTCTTTTTCTGTAGAAAGTAATATATTTTGCAAAAGTTTCTCACACTTAGAATACCACAAAATCTTTATCAAATATGCATATTTTTAGTTAATTTAACTGCAATATTATGAAATTTCAAAGAAGATTAAGTTTTCTTTTACGACCGCGTTAATTTTCTTAGCTTCTCATTTCGGTGTTGCCAGATTATTTTTCAGACTTTTTTAACAGAATTTTTTATAAAAATTATGGTTCTCCCACATGTGCCTGCAAATATCGGACAAAGATTTAGCTCCGTCAATTTAACAAGCGCACATATTGATTAAGCCTATTTGAGATTTTCTGCAGAAACACCCGAGTCTTGGTAGGAATCAAAGCCTGCGACATCCCAGTTAATAGCCTAGCACACTCTTCAGCACGCGGGTAACTAAACTAAATTTCGATGTTCCTCAGAAAATTAAACTTTAGAAGCAATTCTTTATTCTACAGATTATTTGAAACTCATAAAACCAGTTGTTTTGGTACTCATATTAAAAGCAACTTAGCAAAAATTATAAATTTGGAAATGCATTCATTCTGAATATTATTTATATTCCATGGTATTATTTAAGCTTGTGAAAACTTTATTTTTTTTGTTATGCATTTATGTTTATAAGCCACATGAAATTACTGGAGATCGCTATTTTTTGTTTTCTTATTAATAAAAATTAATAAAACAACGAAAAATGCTTAAATCATTGAAGTGCCGAATTGAAGTGGAAAAAATCTACGATAAGTGCAGATTTTTGATCAAAAGCATTTGGCAGCCCTGGCCCCAGGCAACAAATCGTCAGCTTATTATTGGTTTGCTGCTTTCTAATGCTTTTTCCTATGTTTATGTGTCAAACCAATAATAAGGTGACGAAATGCTGGTAAAATTGCTTCATGTAAACAGCGTTATAACAGAAAGCTTAACCTCTGTTCATAACAAAAATCAGCAGATACTAAATTTTTGTCTGCATTGACCTGTATCAAAAAACCAGGACAATTTAAGAGCAGACCAGGACACCAGGACAATTTGTCTAAAACCAGTACAATCCTGGAAAACCAGGACGTATGACACTATTTGCAAATACATTAGTATTTCAACATTTTTCGTTGCTCGCTTTAGAACACCCTTTAATTTTTAGCTGTCATATTGCTGTTGTAGCGGCCAAAATTTTATATGTTCTGTGAAAATTTCATGTCCGCAGCTCTTACGGTTTTCGAGAAAACGGCCTGTGACAGACAGACGGCAGCATAGCGAAAACAATAGGGTTCCTTTACACTTTTGGTGTACGGAACCCTAAAAATGCGTTTAGCGGGTTTACACTCTATGCCGACGAAATTAAAAGTAATAGTGACGATATAAACATATATGACAGAAATAATATGGACCCAATGACAAAATATGTAAAGAAAAGTTATCTTAATTTAATCGCAGAAATAATATGTAGGAAGGAGTTTGGCTGAAGGTGGAATATTGGTTAACGCCTTTAAAAAGTGGAAACTGCCTTAGAGGGAAGAGAACATGCCACAAGACAAGTCACGTAACCGGTTCCTAAGGAATAGCAACTGGTTCGAGTTCCGGAAGTTTATATAAAAGAGACCGGTAACTTTTACATGACGTCATTGGAGGGGATCAATTGACATAATTAAGATACTCAGTGATAGGTCCTAGACCCAAATTTAAGGTAGCACAAGTACCTTGTACTAGTAATATTAGTGTACTTTAAAAAAATATTTTGGATTTTGAAAAAAATCTGCTTGTACAATGAGGGTATTTTGCTAAAATTTCTTTTCACCGGGCACGACTCACGAACATTTTGTACCATTTCCATTTTCAACAGTAGTAGGATGATAAGCTAATTGGTGCAACAATTACTGCAGGGTAGTGATAGAATATATTAAAAATAGTGGTTTTAAAGTGGTTATTCGAATAAAAATTGTTATTCGTTCGAATATTCGAGTAAAGGTTTTAAATTATTTGGCTGTGCGGACAAGAAAAGAATTATGAAATTTTATTCGAGCGAGTATAAAACTCGAATAACACTAATACGTATGTACATATGTATGTATATGCATCACATATAGTAACTATTGAAATTTTTGTATTATAATTATCATTATTATCATTATTATTATTATTATTATTATTATTATTATTATTATTAATATTATTATTATCATTATTATTATTATTATTATTATTATTATTATTATTATTATTATTATCATTATTATTATTATTATTGTTATTGTTATTATTATTATTATTATTATTATTATTATATGTTAATTAATTTTTTCGACCTCAGAATTTGTAACTATTTATTATTTTCTTCAGGCTCAAGGTCCTACCATTTATTTAAACAAACCTATTTTATGTTTTATTAAATATGTGTTAATCTTGTAGATTGATTTTTTATTTTTTTCGATATTTCGAGCACCTTCGGTGCTCTTCCTCAGGAAAACTATTATAAAATACAAATGCAAAAAACAGATATTAACATTATTTGTAAATAATAATTACAATAGCAAAACAAAAACATTAAAAACAAAGCACAAAATATTGTCTTACTTTAATAAAATTTCAAAGTAAACTAAAAGCTTTTTTGTTTATATTTAGATAATATATGTTTGTATGCATGCGCGCAATTTTCTGTGTCTGTTTTGTAATTCATTCGTATGTTCGTGGGTGTATTAATTATATGTAGCATCTGAATTGTATATCCTTTTTTTGTAATTGTTTTCTTGTTGTAATATTGCTGGGTTACTAATATTGGGAGAGTGTCCACTATTTGCACAGTGGGCTGCCAACGCTGTTTTTTGTTCTGTTGTGCCCTTACGTGTTTTGTTGTCAGAACTATGTGCTGCTAATCTTGTTCGTAGTTTAGATTTTGTCGTTCCTACATATATTTTGTTACATGTGTTAAACCCGTCTTCGTTACAAGGTATTTTGTATATAACATTCGATTTATCTAAAGTATCTACCTTTGTTTTTGTATGTGTGTTTTGTGTGTGTATGTTTTATCAGTTTTAAAAGCAATATTAACATTTTGTTTGTCGAATATCTCTGAGTAAGTAATTCTTTCAGAAAACCCAGGAACATGAGTCATTGATTTAAACATTTTTGCGGTTTTTTTCAACCGGTTCTTTGTTGAGATTTTTTATAGCGTTTTGTATTATATCTTCTGTCATGTTAAACGAAAAACTATTTTTTTGTAATATTTTTCTTATCCTTCTGATATTTTCTTTATGGTATAATGTATCACTGATCTGCAGTACTCTTTTCGCGAAGTTTTGTGCTGTGTTGATTTTAACGTGTTTAGGATGATTTGAGAAAAAATGTATTATGCGCCCTGAGGCAGTTGGATTTTGGTACCAATCTATTGTAATTGTGTTTTGTTTCCGTATTATCAGCGCATCCAAATACGGTAATCTTTCATCCTGTTCTAGCTCCTTCGTAAACTGTATGTGCCTGTGGAAGCTGTTTAAGCTTTCAAGTATGTTATCTACATTGTTTTTATTTGTAATGCAAAATAAATAATCGACGTATTGATATTCATAAATCTTGGTTTGCAATTTAAATTTGCCATTGTAAAGTCCATAAGTTCTTCCATGACTATGTCTGCAATTAGGCGATGCTGGTGAGCCCATTGGCATTCCTTTCAGTTGTTCATATATTTTATCGTTATATTTAAAATATCTATTATCTTTGATACAGAAATTTAAGATATCAATGAACTGATCTTTTGGTATTGACGTGTATGTAGAAAATTTTTCCCACTTTCTCTTTATTATTTCCTCTGCCAAGTTAACAGGGATGCTGGGGAACAAGGATACCACATCGAACGAAACTAAGACTTCATCTTCACAAATATGTATATTTGTTAATTTCTTCTTAAACTCAATCGCATCCTTCACATTATACTTGGAGTTCCTTGTTATATTTTTCAATATATCAACTATGTATCTGCATAGCCCGTACGATGGTGAGTTTATTGAAGAACAAATGGGTCTTAGCGGCATGCCATCTTTATGAACCTTAGGAAGTCCATATATTTTCGGTGCGGTCGCTACATTGGTAAGCAATTTGTATTTATCTGTCTGGAATAGCCTTTCAACTAGTTTGTTGTTCCGTGTTTGTAGTTTAGTTGTTGGATCGACCTTTAGACGTTTATACGTACACATGTCTTGTACAATGTTTCTCATTTTGTTATCGTACTCAGTTTTTTCCACTGCAACAGTCGTGTTACCTTTGTCGGCCTTCAAAATTAAAACGTTCTTATTTTTGCTCAAAAATTTTTTTGTTTCACCCACTGTGCTAATCAACTCTTTTTCTCTAGTTGTTAATGATCGTTTATTGAGGTAATTATCCATTGTCATTACAAGCATAGTTCTTGCTATCTCCTGTTTCTCTTTTTCCTTGTTTGTTTGGATAATGTCTTCTCCGTCGGCAATACATTTGGACATTGGGAATTGTTGTTTTTCTATAGGCAGTACGAATTTCGGACCTAACGATAACAATTTTTCAACATTAGTAGGGATTTCTATATTTGTTTTATTTATAAACCACTCTCTGTTGTATTTTATGTACGGTCATTTGGTGCCTGTAGTTAGTTAAACTATTGTTGCGCGTTGCCTGGTAATAGGCTCTTAAGACGGACACGTTCATTTCATGGGTCCATTTTATTCTACGCCGTAGCAGCCCTGCCTGGGTGAGCTCAGGAATATCTTGAGTACCACTTTCGGTAGGTGGAGCTCCTGGTGTTATTTGACTCCTTTGTGATATCGACTGTATTTCGGAATTTCCCCGACCGGGTCGTCGACTATTACCCGGCCGCTGGTCGCTCGCATTGTCCCCCGTTCCAGGACCAGCTCCAGTAGGGGGGACCTCCACGGGCAATCGCATTTCACTATTATTTATCTTTTTTCACCATTTATGGGTTCCTTTTAACCCCTGGGAGGGGCTCACGATCCCGCAGGGCACGTGAGAATATATCAGCTGCTCACTGTGAGTCATCACTGATCAGGAAGCCGCCCAATGTGGGTACCGTCGCGCCTGGATTTACTGACTAGGGTCCGCGAGTTCGTCACTCTCGTCATACCAATAATTTTTGGTATGCCCTTGCGGGCATACCATTATTATTATTATTATTATTATTATTATTATTATTATTATTATTATTATTATTATCATTATTATTATTATATTATTATTATTTTTATTATTATTATTATTATTATTATTATTAATATTATTAGTATTATTATTATTGTTATTATTATTATTATAGAATTATACATTCTCAGCTTGAGCTGGAATTCACGTACCGGGTCATAGACCAAAGGTTACGCTCTGTGGGGATATAATCCAGGTTTTATATCCGTTATTCTATTGTTTCCCTCATTATAGTTGTTGCGTTAATAAGGATTGCCTTTTGCATTTCCGTGAGTATCTTTAAATCCAGGTTTAACCTGTTTATTGCACTTGTTGTTTCCTCAGGAATTGTTCCTATTGAACTTATTATAATTGGAAGTATGTTTACTTGAACCAAATTTTGTGTGTTTTTGATATATTGAGCTAATGGTATGTACTTATTTTTTTTTTGTGGCTATTGTTTCCTGTATGTTATTATCGTATGGTATTGCAAAATCTATTATTTGGGCTATTTTGTTTTGTTTGTCTATGATTATCATATCTGGTCTATTGGCTATAGTCGTTTCGTTGGGATTATTGACTAGAATTGATCTATCCCAATAGATGATGTAGTGGTTATTTTCTATAATTGGTTTGGGGTTGTATTTATAGTAGTATGTTGTTATTTCGTTGATTTGTAGTTGTTTTATTACGTTTATATGTACTATTTTCCCAACATTGTCGTGTCTTCGCTTATAGTGGCTTTGGAGTAGTGTTGGACAGCTGTTGAGCAGGTGTGGGATGGTTTCCGGGCTGTTACCACACCTACGGCAGCTATCGTTTGTTATCGTTCGGTCGTGGATTATATATTTTCTGTAATTTCTTGTAGGTATTACTCCATCCTGGATAGCTGTTATAAAGCCTTCTATTTCAGCAAAGATATTGCTGTACATGAGCCAGTTGTTGGTTTTCGTCTTATCTACATATGGTTGAGTGATCATGTTTGGATACTTTCCGTGTAGTGGTTTTGACTTCCAGTTCTGTATAAGGGTTTCTATTGTGGTTGGTTGGTTGTTAGTATTATTTTTTAGGTTGAGCGGTGTAAGATTGTCATCCGAATTTATTATATCTCTATATAGCTGGGATATTGTTGCTTTGGTTAAGAAGTATTTTTTAAGGTTATATAGTTGACGACTACATAGAAACTTTATACTTAGTACACCCCTACCTCCTAATTTTCTGGGGATATTAATTCTTTCCAAAGATGCTCTTGGATGATGATATTTATTTTTGGTTAGGGTTGTTCTAATTTTCATATCCATATTATTTAGATCCGTATCCGACCATGATATAATACCGAATGTGTACGTGAGCAATGGAATTTATTGCTTTTACTAGATTTCGCCCATTTAACTTGCTTTTGCATATTTTATTGAGTCTATTTACGAACTCTCTGCTGACGCCTTCTTTGTGTTTTTTGTGATCAATGGTGATATTCTGCAATATACCGAGATACTTATAGTGCTCGCCTACTAAAAGTGGAGTTATGTGCTCATTCTCTGTAGTTGTGAAGTTTGTAGTTGATGTATATTTTCCTCTTGTGACATTTTGTGTTCTCCATTTGTCTATTCCGAATTTCATTCTTATGTCAACTGAAAACATCTCAACTATTTTTAGGAGGCTGTCTCGGTTTGGTTTTGTGCTCGCGTAGATTTTTAGGTCGTCCATATAGAAGCAATGAGAGATTTTGTTGGTATCTGGGCCAAGTTTGTATCCGTATTGGCTTTGTTGGAGTAGTATGGACAGCGGATTTAGTGCTATGCAGAAAAGTAAAGGGCTGAGGGAATCTCCCTGATATATACCACGCTGTATTTTGATTGGCTTGGATATGATGTTATTGCTTCCGTCTCGGATGTGTAGTGTAGTTTCCCAAAACTTCATAAGCCATTTAATACAATTTATTAAGGTATCATCGATCTTATATATTCTCAATATATCTAGGAGCCACGAGTGCGGCACTGAATCGAATGCCTTTTGATAATCGACGAATGCTGTGTAAAGGTTTTTTTATTTCGGATAGCTTGTTTGGTTGCTATGCTATCGATTATTAGCTGGTCCTTGCAGCCTTTTGTTCCTTGACGACATCCTTTTTGTTCTTCCGCGAGTATATTGTTACTTTCACAGAACTTGCTGATTCCTATGGCCATACAGGAGGTGAAAATTTTATATCCTGTGTTTAGACACGTTATTGGTCTATACTGGGAAGCAGATGTTGGGTGGTCAACTTTGGGCTTCCGATAAGTCACTCCTACACACATGCCTGGTGATATATTATCTGGGTGAGCTATAAGATCATTAAATATCGTTATCATTTGGCTGTGAAGTGACGTGAGATACTTGTAGTAGTAATTATGTATTTTATCACATCCTGGCTGTTTCCAGTTATGGAGTTTTCTGATCGCCTTTTTGAAAATATCGTTAGTAATTATACTAGAAATCATTGGTGTGTTAGTGGCTATATTTTCACGGATAGCGTCGATCCATATTGGTGATGGGTTATGCGTTTCTTCTTTATTCCAGATTTCCTTCCAATAATTTTCAATATCGTTTATATCAACATTATTAACCTGGGTTGTTTGATTTTCGGGCGGTTTTGCGATCATGTTGTAAAAACGTTTTTCTTCCATTTGAAAGATTCTGTTGTGTTTTGTTCTATTATAACTTTTTGTGTAATTACGCATTCTTTCTGTATATTTTGTGAGTTTTTGCCTGACAGTATCACGTACTTGCTCCATGGTATAATTAAGTTGATCATATTGCGTGTGTACTAGATGTCTCCGTTTAATATTTAGTAGTTTTATTTCGGGTTTTCTGCCGGTTTTATTGGTTTTGTAGCCGGTGAGGAAGCCTAAGTCTTTCCTTAGGTCGTCTATCCTTTCCTGTAGTCGTCTTTGCCATCGTGGCTGTATATCCCGTTGTTTTCCCTTGGGTTTACTTTTTACGTTTCGTTCGCGTGTGCTTTGACTGTTGTTCCTTTCGCCTGGATCGTGTTTCGGGCGTTTTATTAACTGTGTTACTATTATTATTATTATTATTATTCCTAAATTTCTCAATCTCTATGAGATTGGAAAATACCTATCCCGGGCTATGCCAAGGGATTAGGCTCTGATGATGCACAAATTAATTAAAATCACAGCGCACACCTAAATCTAAGGTTTATCACATTATATCCCCATAAACTTCCTAACGATTCGTGTAGTCGCAATCACCACCGCTTTTTGCATTATCTGCCATAATTGTTCTGGCATCTCAAGCTCTTTAGACCATCGTGCAAAGTTTTCGGTATCAATCCCGTGCTTGAAATTATTATTGGGATGGTCCGCACGCTGTCGATGTTCCATTGTCTTTTAATGGGTTCTATGAGCACACTATATTTACTTATTTTATCTCGATGTTTTGTTTGCAGGTTGTTGTTGTTTGGTATTGCAACATCGATAAGCCATACCACCCGCCGCTCCTTATTCATCAACATTATATCTGGTCTATTTGCTGCTATAGTTCGATCTGTTAGAATCGTACGATCCCAGTAGATCCGGTATCCTGCATTTTCTAGAACAGACTCAGGTTGGTATTTGTAGTACGGTACTCCACCAGTTGTAATTAAAGAGTACTTAAGTGCAAGTTGTTGGTGTAAAATTTTAACAACAGAGTTGTGACGGTCGATATACTCCGTCCCGGCTAGACATGTACATCCTGATGTTATATGCTGTATAGTTTCAATTGAGTTGCACCCGTACCGGCAGGAGTCGTTTGTCACTGTCATATCCCTTACTATGGTTTTCAAGTAGTTTCTCGTCGGGATCACCTGATCTTGGATTGCCACCATAAACCCCTCGGTTTCAGGAAACAATTGACCTGCTACCAGCCAATGGTTCGACGATTTGGTGTCGACATGTTCTTGCCTGACTTCGTATGGGTGTCTACCATGGAGTGGTTTACTAATCCATGCCTCCAGTTTCTGGCTGTTTGTAGAAATCGGTTGTACCGTGATGTTTTGACCAACATACAAAGCTGAGGTGTCATCTGCTTTACACAGCGCATTATGTAGTGGGGATATCGTAGACTTTTCTATAAAGAATGCTCTTAGGCCATCAATCTGTTGTTTTCTTTGGTTGTTAATATCAACTAAGCCCCTTCCACCCATGCTTCTAGGGAGCATCGTTCTCTCGGTTGCTGATTTTGGGTGGTGTTTACGTGCCTTAGTCATTAGCACCCTACATTTGCGTTGTATAGCTTCTATTTCGGTGTTGCTCCAATTTATTACTCCAAACGAGTAACCCAGGGCCGTAGCTGCATATGTGTTAATAGCTTTGACCATATTTTTTCCATTTAAGCTAGTCTTTAAGATCTTCCTGATCCGCTTAGTAAACTCTTTCTTTAGTTCTTCCTTCATTTGGCTTTTTTCAATCCGGATAGATTGCCTCATACCCAGGTATTTGTATGTTTCCTCGTTCATCATTGCTTCCATTATGCGGCCGTCGTTGAGACCGTGAGGTACCTCTTGCAATTTGCCTTTGATGACATGTAGGGTTTTGCACTTATCGAGGCCAAATTTCATACTGATGTCATTGGAGAATGTTTCGACCGCATTGATTAAGCATGTAAGTTGGTGTTTATTGGATCCATATAGTTTTATATCATCCATAAATAGCAGGTGGTTTAATTTATAAAGACTTTCACCATCATGCCTAATCTCAAAGCCATATTGTGTTGAGCCAAGAATATTGGAGAGCGGATTAAGGCTCAGCACGAACCATATAGGGCTTAACGAATCACCCTGGAAGATGCCTCTCTTGACAGGAATATCCTCAGTCTCCATGTATTCTGTTGATGTTCGTAGTGATACTTTGGTTCTCCAGTCTATCATGATTCGTCTTAGGAATGTGACTATTGACGGGTGGATCTTATACATCCCTAACACCTTCAGCAACCATTCATGTGGCACGGAGTCAAAAGCCTTCCTGTAATCTATGTAAGCCATGGAGATGTTTCTGCGCTTTTTATAAGCCTGTTCACATACTACAGAGTCAATTATTAATTGCTCCTTGCATCCTCTCGAACCCTTCCTACAACCTTTTTGTTGCTCCGCTATTATATTGTTTCTGTCGCAGTGCATGTTTATTCTCCACGCCAAACAAGATGTTATAACTTTATACAAAGTTGGTAGGCATGTTATTGGTCGAAAGTTTGAAGGGTCGTGCCTGCTATGCGGGTCTTTTTCCAGCAGGTAGGTGATTCCCTGTGTAAGGAAATAGGGCATATTATTGGGGTGTTGTATGACGTTATTTATGAGCTCTGTTAATTTCCCATCTACACATGAAAACCTTTTCAACCAAAAGTTCTGGAGTTTGTCCGGTCCGGGTGCTTTCCAGTTCATTAGGTTTCGCAGTATTCCTTGGACTTCACTTACTTCGAGCTCATTAAAATCCATGCATGGAAGGTTTTGGAGGCGGCTCTCTTCCCGCAGGATCCAATCTGCATTGGAGTTGTACCCGGTGGCTGTTGCAAGTTGTTCATTCCAAAACGAGGAAATCTGCTGGATAGATGGGTAGTTTGATC